>CM062296.1:87817156-87847376 GCA_031216915.1 Pictodentalium vernedei | reverse complement strand
GATTATAAAAATTGCATTCAATTTTTAATTAAACTCGCGACGGTGTGAAGTATTTATATAATTAAATGTTGTAAAGACGAGCGGCCTGCTTAGCCCAGTGTATTAACTGTAATTAGTCGATTGACATGTTATTATCCAAGTTCAACAATTGGTATACGTGCCGACATCATTCAGCCTGATCATTACTTAAATCAGTGGTATAGATACAGTACGTGGAGAGTGGATTGTAAATAAATCACCCGCGGAGTGGGGTTATCACCCAAGCTATAACTTTCAAATTTTGTTCATATCGACAAAAAAACACAAGCAATGTTTCAGCCAATGGACCTCCGGGTTTAACCCGGAGGTCCATTGGCTGAAACATTGCTGGTGCTGGCTGTGCTTTGCAACAAATTCTCAATTATTGCTTGGGTGGAATCTCCACTCTGCGGGTGATTTAGTGAAAATACACTCTCCACGTACTGTATAACGTAGGTGACCACCCTTTTCGCCTGTCGATAATCTTGGCCGAACTTTCTAGTCTAAATTGTCCGGTCACTCATGAAATAATTTCCAATTCATTGTTTCAAAACTCGATCAATTTATTTGTATTGGGCAGGGAGTGAACACCCCCTTTGGCACAACAACACTTTGTTTGGCACTAAAATATCTGGAATGGATTAAAATTTGGCACAAGACAGTTTTGGACCGGCACGAACACTGACTTTCACTCAATCTTCTGTGTCTACCTTTATTTATTTATTAGGGTTTAACGACACTTTAACAGCCTAGATCATATCGTGTCGGTGACAGTTTTATTGGTGGAGAAAGCCGGAGTACCCGAAGAGAACCACCGAGCAACGACGAGCAGCTGCCAGCTCCCCAACATCGTAACTCCGCACTGCAGCACAGACAGGGTTAGATTGGTTGAAGACGTGCGCTACATCGACGCGCAGTACCCCTTAGTACACGGCGCCATCATGCCCCCATGTGGATAATCGCGGTTAAGTGCCTTACCCAAGGACTTAACGCGGGAGTCCGATCGATCGATCAGACGGTCACCCATCCAAGGACTAACCGGGCTCGACTTTGCTTAACTTTGGTGATCTGTCGAGAACCGGTTACTGCAACGCCACCGCACCCCCGTATTTACCTTTAACCCTTTACCCAACGTAACGGCCAAAACCGGCCAGCGCTATTCTCAAAAATCGCCAATTAATTTTCAAAATATTTTCATTTTTTGTCTCAAAAACATAGGTTATGACCCCTCGTTGGAACGAGCTCGTCAAGCTCGTTCCAACGAGGGGTCATAACCTATGTTTTTGAGACAAAAAATGAAAAAAATTAGTTATTCAAGAATTTTTTTTGCAAGTGTCGTCTGCTTTTCATGTTAGGTAAAGGGTTAACTACAGTGCGAATGAAAATGTTTTAGACATATCCAGAGGGAGAAAACGTCGTATCCATTGTTTCTACGGTGCCTCTACGGAGTGTCGTTGCTAGGCTAAATGAAGTGGGCGACAAAATATACATGTCGATTCCAGGATCGCCAGAAGCACTTCAGGGCGGGGGTTGGGGAGGGGGGGGCAATCCCCGGGAAAAGGGCATGTACTTGCCCTAGCAACCCCACCATGACATGCCGAAGCATGCATGTCTCAAATGCCAGAGATGGGGTAGGTTGAGAGGAGGTGTACCTCATCCCCACCGCCCTACCCCACTGAGTTTTAAAAGCTCCCAGAACAGATTTGGGGTGGGGGGGGGCATTTTAGCTGTAATTCGAGAATAAATCATTGGAGTATATGAGTGGCGAACCTGGCAAGGGCATTGCCAATTTGCCTGCCTCCTTTCGCCTCCGTGGTTCGAATGCAGAGAGGGCAGCTGCTTCCTTTGCCCCGTGCTCCTGGCCTCCCTGGTCGATTCACTACATTGTTACACCATCTACAGTACATCACATACAAGACAGACAGCCACCGAACGATCAAACAATCTGCTTAAGACAAAAAAGTATAGTTTTTTCATGTGAATTTAATGTACAACACCGATAAACAAATTGACTGTGAATTTTCTGTCCTGTCATTATCCCATTTCTTATTTTACTATCCATATATTGTTAATAGGTTTGATTGGTTCAGCCCTGTAATTAAAACACATTCCGATTGAGATACAATCGTGTGTTGACAGAAAATAAAATAGATATCAAAATTTTATACATTCCTTCGCATGTCGGAAGATAAGCAGAATTAATTATACTGTTGTTCGCGAATTGTCTTCAGAATATAAATATGCTATATCGATATTATCTAAGTAGAAAGAGTGGGGTTGTGGCCATTAATTAACCTGGCTAATGGCCTGTAACGTCCACGTGGATACAACCACTTAACGGAAACACAAAGCTTTTTAGCAGTGTGGACTAACCACAAAATTTATTTCGACTTTGAAAAATTGATGTAGCCTCCGCTCAGTACGTAGAGGATCTACAACGAGTCCCGAGTTTATATAAAAAATTACAAAACGATTTGCGTAAATTAGGTTTGAACGGTGCTGCTGCTCAGTGGTGGCGCCAGGGGGGGGGGGGGGAGGGGGGTTCAGAGGGGGCTACAGTCCCCCGTCGGAGAGGTCCAACCCCCCCCCCCCCCCCCCCCCCCGTCTGAGATTTTTAGTCAGTCCGTCGGAGAGTCTCGTAAACCCGACTTCACGAGAAATTTCCGACAATCGAATGTAGATATCTCGTCTTGTCAGTCTCGAACCCGTGCAGCACTGAAAGTTTGATAGAGAATAGTGATTCTCACGAAATTCCTTAATGTCGTTCGTCAAACTGGCTTTATAGATGAAATATTTCCCGACCTTATTATAATATGTTTACTTTAACCCTTTACCTAATGTAACGGCCAAAACCGGCCAGCGCTATTCTCAAAAATCGCCAATTAATTTTCATTATTTTTTTTCATTTTTTGTCTCAAAAACATAGGTTATGACCCCTCGTTGGAACGAGCTCGTTCCAACGAGGGGTTTCATAACCTATGTTTTTGAGACAAAAAATGAAAAAAATTAGTTATTCAAGAATTATTTTTGCAAGTGTCGTCTGCTTTTCAGGTTAGGTAAAGGGTTAAATAATCAACAAACATACTCAATTTGCTTCTATTTTGGTTCTCCAATTTACTAATTTTCACTCATTTTTCTTCGTTTGGGAGGTCAAATTTTATACCCCCCCCCCCCCCACCCCCATGTCGGAGAGGTCAGCCCCCTGTCGAGAAATCCCTGGCGCCACCCCTGCTGCTGCAGCGAGGTCCAGACATAATTCACTGGTCGTGCTTTGTAAATTCAGTTCATCTCAATAATTCAATATTTTATTCTTTTTTACCAAGTACACAATGTCTTAGAATGTGAATATAGCATACACAATAAAAAATTGTTGCACACACGCAAAAAAGATACGAGTTACCACATATACTTTTAGGGCCCCAACTCTTTCCCAACCAATGACGACAACTGCTATACTTTAAACCATTCATGCGGTAACAGAACAACCAGTACAATTCTCTAGTATTTCGCCAATGAAATGGTAGCGGGCAAATCAAAAACCGAAACACCTACTCCTTGAGAGCATATTTCAGATTTGTACTTACTCACACTTTTTCCACACTAATGGACACTTCCAGAAGTGGGTGTGAGTCCACATGAAATGATCAAACAACTCAAAGGATGGTAGGGCTGTCACGATTAATCGATTGATCGATTATCGACCGGTCACGCCGAAATCGATTAGTATTTTTCGTTGTCGAAGAATCGGTAAATTTTACCCCTTTTTAGACGTTTAATAATTAAAAGAAAATTTGATGAAAAAAATATTGTTTCTAAAGGTAAAAGGTCAAGAACGTGGACGTTAATCAATACCGGTCGTCAGTTGCGAAGTTCGCAACTGACGACCGGTATTGATTATTACACTGACGGTTCAAAAGTTCAGAATATCAAAGCTTTGAATGTACCAAAAGGAGGATCGTCTTCGTTGTTTACTTGAGGTAGGTCAACTGGCTTGAGCTTCATTTTTAAAGACTTCAAAAAGAGGAGGGGGGGGGGGGGTCATCTAGATACGATTAATCGATTATTATCGATTATTTGAGAGGATTAATCGATTCCTAAATTAAAAACTCGTGACAGCCCTAAAGGATAGTCGAAATGAAAGAGTTGGGACTAGGTTATGTATCATCATCTGCTTCTGAACAGAACGTAGCGCTAAGTAGCAAAATTACACAATCTCTTAACACTTTCCCTACCAGCGACAAATATAAAATTGAAGTTCCAAACTCCAGATGCAGTAGCAGTTTGGCCAATAGTTTTCACCAATAAAGAGGCGAGAACTCAAAATCTGAAATCTACGTATATCTTCCGCTATAAACTGGCGACGAGTTGAAGACATTATTTATCATATGACCCCAAAAACCGCAAGAGAAACATAAATGGAACGAGAAACAAGCTACGGCTTCTATAAGCTGCAACTTAAGATGCGTTGCTTATCGACATAGTCCGTGTCAGGAAATAGTCCCCAATAAAAAACAGGTTTCATAGTATTTAATAACGCAAATTTAAAGAAATAATTTTCAAATGAACATCAACTCCTGTTGTAGACAACAAATGTTTTATCATTTCTCACCCCCCCCCCCCACCCCGAGTCTAAATCTACGATCATTCTCCGGTGTTTAATGGGCCGTGTTTTACTACTTT
This sequence comes from Pictodentalium vernedei, assembly GCA_031216915.1. Taxonomy (NCBI): domain Eukaryota; kingdom Metazoa; phylum Mollusca; class Scaphopoda; order Dentaliida; family Dentaliidae; genus Pictodentalium; species Pictodentalium vernedei. The sequence goes on along the minus strand of CM062296.1, from coordinate 87,842,678 downwards.
TAGGGAATGGGATTAACCCTTTTCCCAACGTAACGACCAAAACCGGCCAGCGCTATTCTAAAAAATCGCCAATTAATTTTCATTATTTTTTCATTTTTTGTCTCAAAGACATAGGTTATGACCCCTCATCGGAACGAGCTCTTCGAGCTCGTTCCAATGATGGTCATAAGCTATGTTTTTGAGACAAAAATAACAAAAAATTAGTTATTCCCGAATTATTTTTGCTGGTGTCGTCTGCTTTCATGTTAGGTAAAAGGTTAATAACGGAAGAAGGATCGGATCATATAATAAATTTATTTTATTTTAGAATATAATTTTTCCCTTAAAGACAACTAAACCCAAGTGGGATTTGTCACCAAATATTCCAACAGCCATCTTATAGGTGGCTGAAAAGCAGATGGGGCTGGGGGGGGGGGGGGGGGCGGGGGCACGTTTCTTTCTCCCAAAATACAAGCCAAGCGATTACTCAAGTTTAAAATTTTAGAATCTGCGCATAATAAATAAATATGTCAGTTTATAAGCATTTCTGTAATATGTTCCTGGAATGTAAATAACTATTGCATCCTTTTGAACAATGACTTTCTCGTTCCTTTGGTTCTGTCTATTTGTTTTATATCCTACAACCACTTTTCAGCGCGAAGTCCAGCCTTCAGTTGAAACCATGTACGAATCGACCACATTCACCAGCGTAATTTACAAATTTAGCAGTTGAAAAGAATATATTTTTCACAATTTTGTGCAAAACCATTTTATGTGACCCATTATTGTAATGAGCACGTTCCAATGATGGTCCACGTGATATGATTCTGATGAATGCTTTTATTAAATATTTAAAAAAATACTAATAAAAATACTAAGTTTTGATATCCTGCTGTTTGGTTAAAGGGTGAAATCGATGGCAGAAGTAGAAGAAATAGACAAAACTATACTCCAAATCATAGCATAAACATTGAGTTGATTGCGTGCATTTGTACATTAAATTGTATCGCCCCTGGAGTAGAACATACACAGAACAACACGCGTGTGTGAATGGGTTAATCGATATGGCACGAGTTCCAGTGTGGAAGGATAGAACGAGAGGACGCAGGCCTCGAAGTTTTATCCTTCCGCGATGGCACAAGTGCCATATCGATTAACCCATTCACACGAGCGTGTCGTTCTATGTTTATTACACGCCTTCACGTCTTCAAAAACAATGAACAGAAGGAAACACAGCAATTCATTTGACAACTATCAACAAAAAGAACACATTTTATCGCCAACCACATTTGTGAGAGAAATCCGTGTTACTATTTCGTCCCCTGACTTCCAATGTGTTCTATGTGCCTGATGGCACATAGAACACATTGGAACACAGGGGACGATTTCTAGCTATCGCTCGCGACTCAAATTGTAATTGCGGTGCACGACTTGTAGACAATTATAGTGACTTTCACTTCAATTTAAAAATAGTCCATCAACGATTTCCGTTCCTCACATGTGTGCGGAACGGATTTTCATTTTCCGCATGGTTTAGTGTTGCTGTAGGTGGTGATTTCAAAGAACAGGAGTGTAATAAAATGCGCTTTCTATAGTTCTAAAGCACTACAGATGTAACTTTGTTCCACTAGGAGAACGAAATGTGTGGTGTCACACGAGAGGATGTCGTCAACTATTTTGGAGAAACAGTATAATAATCTCCCGTCTCTCCAATGACTTTTAATACCCTCCGTCGCATTCACGAAATAATGAGAATTTAGGAAGTGAACTTTCGCGAAGTATTTTTAATGTGTTTTTTTTTCACACCAAGCCGAACCACGTTAGGCCCAAAGCGTGTTGAACGTTTTTGACTCATTCCTATTTTCCGATAATTCGTCTTTCGTCTCACATGAAGGCTGATACACTGGTTTCGGTATTTAAGGGGAAGTAAAATTTACCAGAGACCGAATGCAAGAAAGTGAATGTCTGCTGTTTCCGAAACAAAAACATGGGATCCCTAACAAAATTGCAGCTCGAGGACCAACAATGTAATCCAGCCATTAACATGTGGAACATTTTCAGATATTTACTCTTTGAAAACTAACGACTTTGATGTTTGGGAAAATCTTTTCTCTTGTTTATCTCACAATAAGAAAGTATTGGGTCTGTAATTACCCGACTGTAGCGTGTATTAGGGGCCCCTGATTCAAAATCTGCACCTTGCAACCAAGCCTGAATATAAGCAACTGTCATTTGCAAAATGGGGTCCCCAGAGGGTGAATTTGATGATGCCATCCCATACATGGGCCAATTTATCCTCTAGGTACATCTTTCTGTTTTGGATGGAGACCTTGATTCAGACTGAGGTTCACAGAGGGTAAATTTTGTGATGCTACCCTGCTGTACAGGGTAGCATCACCACATTCACCCTCTGGGGACATCATTTTGCAGATGACAGTCTGTTTATTTTCAGGCTTGCTTGCAACTGCATAAGACAACCGTGTGCTTGGTTACGATTTATTTAGGTTACTATTTATAAAAAATTACAAGCTTCCGAAACACGTTTGCGAAGACCATGTACATTTCTATACACTAAGAGAGAGAGAGAGAGAGAGAGAGAGAGAAAGAGAGAGAGAGAGAGAGAGAGAGAGAGAGAGATCACTTCTCAAAAGTTTAATGTATAATTATTAAATTATGGAACCACGTTGCTTTTTAATGTCTATGAATCACTGGAAGCAATCAATCTTGAATAAAACGTAGTTATTCTGTAACAGCGCACAGTCTTTTCGGCTGTTGCACGTGTGTGCGCTCAATAAGCTTATCCGAAGATCGCAAAAGGTCAAGGAGACTGCATAAACTTCCAACCGAAACGACAAGCATGTTTATGGATCTGAAAAAGAAATCTGAAATTAAAATGCTAGTTAACATTTTATTCAAGGCACATGATGTCGCAATTTAGTATTTTAATTACTTTTTGTAAAAAAAAGTACCAAAATGTTTCTGCAAAACCACAGCATGTGCCACCACCCCCCTCCCCTCCCATTGGGATGAGTTCGTCGAACTCCTTCCATTAAGGGGATCATATTATATGATTTTGTTGAATTTTTGTGGAAAGTTATGTTTTTTCAACAGCTCAATTTGTAAATTACATAGAAGGATGCGTCCGATTCCTTTGGTTAATCAAGTTATTACAGTTTAGAATTGTAAGATAAAGCATCATCATCATTATTGGAGGGTGGGGTGGGGGGGGGCGGTGGCTCAGTTGGTAGAGGTGCAGGCTGCAAGTCAAGAAATCCTCCGCTCGAATCCCACCTGCGGCAACCGCGTTGTGTCCTTGGGCAATACACTTCAGCCCCACTGCCTACGTGGGGGCACGGTGACGTTGTGTACTGAGGCGTACTGCACGTCGATGGTGTATCTGTCATCAACCAATGCTAACCATGCTTGTGTAGTGTCAGTATGTTGGGGAGCCTGATAGTTGCTCGCCGTTGCTCGGTGGTTCTCTCCGGGTACTCCCGACTTCCTCCACACGTAAAACTGACAGACACAATGTGATCCTGGCTGTCGAGAGTGTCGTTAAACGCCAATAAATAAATAAATAAATAAATAAATAAATAAATAAATAAATAAATAAATAAATAAATAAATAAATAAATAAATAAATAAATCATCATCATCATCACTATATTTATGTACAAAATGTTCTCTCAGAGTCTCGCGCTTATTTCGAAGGCAATATGTCGACTGGTCGAGATATCGTCACGACGATATCTCGACCAGTCGACATATTGCCTTCGAAATAAGCGCGAGACTCTGAGAGAACATTTTGTACAGTAGAAGATAGAACATATTGCCTTCGAAATAAGTTCAATCTTCTACTGATGATAGAACCTTATGGTTCTCACGCGACGATGTTGCCTAGGAAACGAGTGCTCGACTGTGATTCAACATTTCGTTGATAAACATAATGGTGGGAGCACGGTGGCTCAGTGGTAGACTGTTGGACTTCTATGCCAGAGGTCCCGAGTTCGATCCCCGTCCGGGACGACTCGCGTTGAGTCCTTGGGCAAGGCACTTTATCCCGGTTGCCTACATGGGGGCACGATGACTCCGTGTACTAAGGCGTACTGCACGTCGATGGTGCACATGTCTTCAACCGCTGTAACCCTGCTTGAGCGAAGCTTGAACAGAGTTAGAATGTTGAGGAGCTGACAGTTGCTCGTCGATGCTCGGAGGTTCTCTCCGGGTACTCCGGCTTCCTGCACCCGTAAAACTGTCACGGTCACACTTAGCCATTGTGCATAAGTATGTGACCTTAAACACCAAATAAATAAATAAATAAATAAACATCATGGTGATCTTATATATTGTGACAGTAATATACACAGAATACCTGCTGGTCTTCAAAATGAAAACCGCGAGTGAAAACTTAGATTTCCTTGTAGTCACGAATGTGATAATTCTCATACTAACTCAAAAATAATAGATATTCAAAAGTGCACTTGCTAGTGATGATGATGTCGACTTGGGCTAGACTGGATATCGTCACTCCCCGCCCAACACTCACACCGGTTCAACCCTGGTACTGGATTCGACTTGATTGGTTCAATGTCACTAACCCACTCAGAGAGATAGGGGGCGCGGTGGCTCAGTAGGTAGAGGTGCAGGCTGCAAGCCGAGAGGTCCTCGGTTCGAATCCCATCTGCGGCAACCGCGTTGTGTCCTTGGGCAAGACACTTCACCACCATTGCCTACGTGGGGCACGGTGACGTTGTGTACTAAGGCGAACTGCACGTCGATGGTGCACCAGTCTTCACCCAATGCTAACCCTGCTTGTGTGGAGTTCGTATGTTGGGGAGCTGACAGTTGCTCGCCGTTGCTCGGTGGTTCTCTCCGGGTACTCCGGCTTCCTCCACCCGTAAAACTGTCGCGGTCATGATTAGCCATTGTGCAGAAATATGTGACCTTAAACACCAATAAATAAATAATAATATTCAGAGAGATGTTAACCCCTTAAACCCCAATGCTATCAACCGAGTCTGTTCAATAACATCAGTTGGAAGAGTCCATATTTGTTATTTGAGGAGAGGCCAATTCATATTTTCAACGTGCAGCCCTTGGGGTCACGTTGAAAATATTTATTGATCAACACCTCGCATCCCATTTAATGAAAGTATTGACGCATCATGTTCCTGGAAATGAAAAAGGACTCTCTGCCCCCAAATGGTGAAAATAATCCGATTATACGGTCGATCCCATTTGCCAAGGAATTAGGAGATGCTTAGGTTAAAATACAAACACAACATTTCTTATGCCTGTAGCGTTTAGAGGTGGAACCGTACGGCACCGTATTCGTCTCACACAATAAGTTATACTAAATTGTCATAACAAGGTAGCTGAATTGTTATAAACATGACAATTTCAACCGCTTCTCATGGAAAATTTGTATTTAAAAACTCTTATATTTCCTACCAATTTTCTGTCACGTTCTCGTACAGTATACATCTCTATGCATGTCAAACAATCTTTATACCCTGCTCGCGTATGTTACTACTCGTGAAAAACCTGTATGTTAAATTTTAGCTTTTAACCCCACTATCCGTGTAAAGCGTCTACTGGGGTTAAATAATATTACACCCACAGTCGGGAGTTCATCCATGACGTGACATGACGTAATTTGCTAACTCAGATACATTCACACTTCACGATGTTTCATTCAAACATACGACGTTTTGCGGTACTATCTACTACGTGCAATGACTTATTAAGTTTAAAATACCTACAATTAAATACTTAAAATAGAATGTAAGTATTGTTAATAATAATTTGACTGAAAAAGAAAGGTAAATTCAATCAACTTTTGCGATGTGCCTAGCTGTCAATCAAGCATTCACATGCAGCCGGTAGTACTGCCTACCGGCGCAGATGTAAACAAAACAAACCGTGCATGTGTTTGCGATAGACAGTGTCGATTTTTTAATCCATTTTAGGTGATAACGTCGATTGTTTATTAAGAGCATGGTATTAGGGCTGTCACGATTTTTTAAATTTAGGAATCGATTAATCGTCTCAAATAATCGATAATAATCGATTAATCGTATCTAGATGACCCACCCCCCCCCCCCACCCCCTCTTCCTCTTTTTGAAGTCTTTAAAAATGAAGCTCAAGCCAGTTGACCTACCTCAAGTAAACAACGAAGACGATCCTCCTTTTGGTACATTCAAAGCTTTGATATTCTGAACTTTTGAACCGTCAGTGTAATAATCAAGACCGGTCGTCAGTTGCGAACTTCGCAAGTTCGCAACTGCCGACCGGTCTTGATTATTATACTGACGGTTCAAAAGTTCAGAACATCAAAGCTTTGAATGTACCTAAAAGACAAATGCTTCTAACTGCTTCTTGAGGTTTAACGTCCACGTTCTTGACCTTTTACCTTTAGAAACAATAATTTTTTCATCAAATTTTTTTTTAAATTATTAAACGTTTAAAAAGGGGTAAAATTTACCGATTCTTCGACAACGAAAAATACTAATCGATTTCGGCGTGACCGATCGACAATCGATCAATCGATTAATCGTGACAGGCCTACATGGTATAACTAAAATAAATAGGTACTAGGGCCGGTAATCAGATTTAAACCACTTGTAGAATAAAGGGATTTAACCACTCGACAAGCCAAGTGGTTAAAACCCTTATCCCACTCGTGGTTTAAATCTCATTACCGGACCTAGTACCTATGTATTCTATATATTAATTGAGAATAGAATGTGTTTTGATATTTGGAATTCACTTTAAATTTTTTCTACAATCCTGTACACGTATTTATATTAGTTCCTTGAATCCTGCACCCCAACAAACACATGAAACCAACTAACCCTGTACATTTCTACAGTTTTAGTCAGTGTATATTTTCATGTAGTACGTGATATGGCAGCTAACATTTTTTACAGTGCACAGGGTTAGTCACACTTTCTGGTTATAACTTAATATTTTTAAACCTTTACCCATCGTTACGGCCAAAACCGGCCAGCGCTATTCTCAAAAATCGCCAGTTAATTTTCATTATTTTTTCATTTTTTGTCGTTGAGCTCGTTCCAATGAGGGGTCATAACGTTCATAATGTTTTTGAAACAAAAAATTAAAACAATTAGTTGTTAAAGATTTTTTTTGCAAGTGTCATCTGTTTTTCATGTTAGGTAAAGGGTTAACTGAGTAACTAACTCTGAGCTGTGCAGGTATAGTGTAAATCTCATCTAAATCAACTCTTTAGCCAATGTAATGTCCAAAGTCACCAGGTACTATTTAAACCCAGCTTAAGATTCCTCACTTGTCTTTTTTTTAGTAAATTCCAAAAATGAAAACATATCCTGTTTTAAATTAATTGCTTGTTGCAATAGCACACGTTAGCATATATGCACCACACTGGTCCATCCACTAATATCATACACCTTCCTCAGCCCTATCCTTCCGGAGCCTCCCACTAGGTTTCCCCAGGAGATCACACGAGGAATCCCCACAACATACTACACCACCTGCGCTTATTTTTTTTAAACATTGCATGCCAGTAAACGTGTTAAATTGTTACAACAGCTTATTCATTTCGTTATAACAACTTAGTTATCTCATTATAACAATTTAGCAATCTTGTTATACAGTTAAAATTAGAAGTCCTGTCACAAAATGTGCGCTTATCTAGGATTAATTGCGCCTAGGAATTGCGCGCAATTGCCATATCTAATGGCATTCAAAGAATGGCAGGTTCTCCTGGTTACTCCTAGCAAACACGGGCAATGTTTCTGCCAATGGACCTCTGGGTTACCCGGAGGCCCATTGGCTGAAACATTGCTTGTGCACAGGTCATATGTACATAATTTGATAGCCTTACTATGGTCATAACGCGTAGATTTACGCGCAGATCAACGTGCTATTTGTGCTCATATCATGACAGGACTTCAAGGTTTAACTGTAACAGATTAGCTATCTGTGTTTGTTACTACCGTGCACAGCAACGTAGCTGTGCCTTGATGCTGTAGCCGGGATATTTTAGCAGTTGGAACTTGAGTTGTCTCATTCGAGGCACATCAAGTTCCCATGCCACCCATCACATCCCCAGTCGTTTATCTTCGCGACACGCCTTACTCGTATTTCTTTCAATCAATTTTTCGTAAACTTCCAAAAATGATCAGTTAGCCAAATTAAACAGTAGAACATACAGTATTATTTTAGGAATTTGTCTCACCATGCAAATCTGTTCAACTGAGCGAGGCAATTTGACCATTTTCCATTAATAATAAGTACATTTAACAGTTTATGAGCTTGCCACGTTCATTAAACGCGTTTCAGAACTTAATTGTCGCTTAGGGGTATTTCCTATTATCTGTCAGTGGCAACATACATTGTATTGTTTTGTTAAGTATAGCAGATATCGTGCAATATTAATTGTAACTCACATTACTAACAAGGGAGATATATTGTATGTAATATCAGTCGATTTGATCTCTTAATGATTAAATCTCCTTACAGCACAAGGAAATATCTAACTAATTATCCCTGGAACGCGGATAGCAAGTAGAACTAATTTTGCTTCAAACTATAAGGTACAGTGTGTGAGCAGACGACACCGAGAGTTACACTTGGCCTAACAGCTGTGCTCAAAATAACTTTTTTTTCTTTGCGTAGCAAAATGCTACACATTTCAAAAAATGAATAGCATTTTGTAAAAACTGCATAGCTATTTTTGTATACCAGAGTTATGTTATGCTGTTTTGTATTGAATTCTTCTTAGTAGATAGAATAGTTTCCATCCATTTCTGGGCATTTCCAAATGATCTGCAACACATGAAACATTTACTATGTTGTTTTTAACTGAACTGCCTTTAGATGTTGCATGGACTTGGATATTTTCAATTGGCGTCTTGGTTGTTTAATAGAATTCTCAAAATGGAAGTTGGGAGTTTTAATTTGATGGGCTTGAAGTTATTTTTAATGCACATTTTATGCAAAATGTTGTAAAAACAGGAAGAATTTAAACCAATAGAATTCATCTTACATATGAAGTTGCTAATGATGCTTGATGGAGAATTAATCTGAGTAATGCATGGAATGTTCCGCAATCAGAAGTAAAGCATCAGTGAACTAGTTTTCGAATTTGATTGCAAATTTTCATTTACATTTTGCGATACAAGATAATCAACTGCAGCCTAATAGGCTGCAGTTGATCATCTTGTATCGCAAAATGCTATACATAATTGAACATTGTATAGCTTTTTGCAAGTTTTGCATAGCAAAAAGCGACGCGACACCGCTTATTTCGAGCCCTGCCTAACAGTGCAAATGCGTCGTGACTGCGAAAAAATTAACCATTTACCTAAAGTAAGGTAAAACCGGTCATCACTAATCACAGAAGTTGTCATTCAAATTTCATTATCTTTTCAATTTTCGACTCAATTGAGGGATTAAAGCTATGTCTTCAAGACAACATGTACATTTTTACTTTTCCAAGAATTTGTTTTGCTAGTGTCGTCTGCCGCTAGGGTCAAGTAAATTATAATTAATTCGTCTCATTTTGCATTCACCTTTAATACCAGTATTTGGCATTGGTCCTTTGAACTTCCCCACAACAAACCAATGTCAAAGGTTGCATTATCGACGAAGAACAAGAAAGAAATATATTTACGGTTGACCAATATCAAAAAGGGGGTCCAAGCGAATATGTGCTCTAATCTGTTGGGCATTTGATTCCGGGATCGATTCCCGAACTTTCAATATGGCAGGGTACACTGCAAAAAATATAGGTTCTCTTTAGAACCAAAACTGATTCTAATCTTGTCCCTGAGATGGAACCAGTTCTGTTTAAACAGTATTTACTTCAAATCAAAAAAATTTATAAAGATTAACATTAAATATTAACATAATTAAACATAAATTGAGGGGGTTTCAGTCGTAAGTTTAGAGCTTATACGAGGTTGTCTCAAATCATTATTAAGCAAAGGAGATATGAACAGTTGGTATATCGAACCAGTTTTGGTTCTGTAGAACCAAAACTGGTTCGATATGCCAACTGTTCATATCTCCTTTGTTTCAAAATGTTTGGCGACTGCGTTGAATAAGCTCCAAGTTTACTGCTGAATCTACTTCAGTTCATGTAATATTCTGTTCATGCTAATCTTGGTAAATTTATTTGATTTGAAATAAATACTGTTTAAACAGAACTGGTTTCATCTCAGGGACAAGATTAGAACCAGTTTTGGTTCTAAAGAGAACCTATATTTTTTTGCAGTGTACCGTGCTTTTAAGTGGTGGGGAAAATGGCAGTTCTGTGTGCGGACAAATACCCACTTTGTGCAGATAAAAACACACCTTCTCATCATTCGAGACAAACAAGGCCCCGAACCCCATTCCCAAGAGAATGGTCATCCTCTCAACCGCCTGTCGGTGGAGAGAGGAGTGGGGGAGGGGTGGGGTGGGGGAGGGGTCGTTGACAATAAAAAAATAGTGTTTTTTTCATACAAAAAAACTCCCCAATATATCTACAATCTCCGCATAGGGGCTCATCCAAACAGACCAATTGCTAGAAAGCATAGCCGCTCACATTTCTCTTACTACACATTAACCACTTGAACACTGAGTTACTTAAAGAGACATCGCCAGATATTACGTCGCCTGGGTGCTAGAATGTACCATGTCCCTTAGGGGACACATGACATTCTAGCACTCAGGCGACGATAATGCCGGCCAGTTCTCCGTTTGCATTGGTAGAGCGATCAGTTGTAATTTATCTTTACACACCTACCCACCTCCCACAATTTACTACACTCGACGGGGCTGTAGGATTGATTTTTCAGAATCAGTTTGAACGCTTGACTATTAATCCCTGTTGTAACCCCTGTTCAGTGGCGGCGCCATGGAGGGGTATGTGGGGGTACTTACCCCTCCACTTTTTTCGCCAAGCGTATAACAATACTATTATTTTAATCTTTGTTGTATTGAACGTTGCGGTGTAATGGTCAGTATGCTTAATGCCTTATTCCCAAGTGCACTAAATCAGAGAAGTTTTGAAATTATGTTTGTCCCCACCCCCCCCCCCCCCCCGTCCCCCACACACACGCTAGCTGCAAGCAACAAACAAGAGCCGAGGGTCCAAATTACAACAATGCATGCCGCGTTTAAACGGACTGAAACATAGTGCTTAAGAGTATTCGACGAATGCTAGAATCGAGAGCGTGCAAGGCATCCGTTTGACATTCAGCCTACAGCAATTTGAAAAAATAAATAAAATTTAATATTTTAGAAAAATTCTCAAAGGTATAACTCAATGAAATCATGCAAACATGAATATCTTTGGAACCGGCTTGTTCAGCCGGTTCCAATGATATCCATATTCGCATGATTTTGTTGCAAAACAGTTAAAATTTTTCTCAACTTAGGGAGAGGACCCCCCCCCCCCCCCCCCGAAACCCACCCCAGCTCGGCGCTGCACAATCCCCAACTGTACCTCCTCACTTTTGTAACTCTGGCTCCGCCACTGCCCCTGTTCTGTTCATTACACCAACAATGTATGCATCGGGACACAAAATACAGACACTGTCCTTTCCATAAATACAAAAGTCCAGGAAAGGAGATTTGTTTTTTTCCCCCGGAAAGAAGAAACACCAAATCTTTCAAATTACGGTGAAAACACATTCGCAAAACAAAGAGCCAAAGAGAACTGTTACTTTGTGTTGGCAGGATGATATTGATACATAGAGATTATTACCATTATCTGAATGTACAACATATGTATCCGAGTCGAGCTCCAGATCACGACGAGTCGAAGACGAGTCGTGATCTACCCTTAGAACCCGGAGCGAGACTCGGATACATATTTTGTACATCCACATAATGGTAATAATCATTTTATCTTACAATATATTGAGGTTAAGTCAAGAATGTAGACGAATATACAACGAACTATTTATTCGTACAGATGAACAAAAATAACAAAAATGGAACTCACGCGAAAGGAACGTGCTTGTATCCGACCCCCTGATACAAACGTCTGTATCAGGAGATCGGATACACGACAGTTGCGAAGTTAATACAGACAAAATTACGGAAGCGTTGAGGCGCCAGTTGAGTATTATTTCTATCTTGCAGGTGCAAGTTACCTATCTTGCACCTGCAAGTTACTATCTTGCACGTGCAGGTTAACTATCTTGCACCTGCAAGTTACTAACATGCACGTGCAGGTTAGCTATCTTGCACGTGCAGGTTAGTTATCTTGCACGTGCAGGATAGCTATCTTGCACGTGCAAGTTCCTATCTTGCACGTGCAGGTTAGCTATCTTGAACGTGCAGGATAGTTATCCTTCACCTGCAAGTTAGCTATCTTGCACGTGCAGGTTAGCTATCTTGCACGTGCAGGGTAGCTATCTTGCACGTGCAGGTTAGCTATCTTGCACGTGCAGGGTAGCTATCTTGCACGTGCAGGATAGCTATCTTGCACCTGCAAGTTAGCTATCTTGCACGTGCAGGGTAGCTATCTTGCACGTGCAGGGTAGCTATCTTGCACCTGCAAGTTAGCTATCTTGCACGTGAAGGTTAGCTATCTTGCACGTGCAAGTTACTATCTTGCACGTGCAGGTTAGCTATCTTGCACGTGCAGGATAGCTATCATGTACGTGCAGGATAGCTATCTTGCTCGTGCAGGATAGCTATCTTGCACCTGCAAGTTAGCTATCTTGCACGTGCAGGATAGCTATCTTGCACCTGCAATTTACTATCTTGCACATGCAGGTTAGCTATCTTGCACCTGCAAGTCTATACTATATTTTAGAATGTCTGTATTTCTGTCTGTTTCTCTGTCTCTCTGTCTGTCTGTCTGATTCTCTGTCTGTCTGCCTGTCTGCTATAGAAATGAATATGTGGCCATCCAGAGTACCCAAGATGGGTCTACCACGGGTACTTGCTATGGAGTAGGTCATCGTCAGGTTTAAAAAAGTGTGCGAGGTGGGGGTGGGGCAGGGAAGGGCACCGAAAGTTATGACCAAATATTTTTTCACCGATATAGGTCTTCAAAGAGGTCTACTTGGGGTGACTTTTTATCAGGAATCTAATGGTGGTGTTTAAAAAAGTGCGGGGATGGGGTGGGGAGGGGCAAAATTGATGGATTTCACCGATATAAGTCCTCAAAGGGGTCTACTAGGGGTAACTTTTTTACCCGGAATCTAATGTTGGGGGTTTAAAAAAACAGTGACGGAATCGAAGGCCTCGCCCGGAGGGCGGGGCGAAGTTCGCCGCCCGTAGGGCGGGTTGGGTTGAAAAATACGTGACCCCTAGTGTTTTTGGGGGACGGGAGGGATAGGACCCCTAAATTTTCCCGTGCAACGCGGGGTAACCCTGCTAGTTAGTTATTTTTGAGAAACATCATTTTAGTCATATTTGACGTTGAGTTCATCAAAATTAGTATATAAGGGTCCAACCTAGCCCCAATTTGCCCATATTTTTTTTTTTTTTTGGTGGGGGTACTTTTTATGGCGGAGGTCCTCGTCAGGTTTAAAAAAGTGTTCGGGGTGGGGTGGGGGCAGGGAGGGGCACAGAAAGTTAGACGAATTTTTTTCACCGATATAGGTCTTCGAAGGAGTCTACTAGGGGTAACTTTTTACCAGGAATCTAATGGTGGGGGTTTAAAAGTGACGGGATTGAAGGCCCCGCCCGGAGGTCGGGTTCGAGTGTGCTGCCCGTAGGGCGGGCTGGATCGAAAAATACGTGACCCCTAGTGTTTTTGGGGGACGGGAGGGATAGGACCCCTAAATTTTCCCGTGCAACGCGGGGTAACCCTGCTAGTTAGTTATTTTTGAGAAACATCATTTTAGTCATATTTGACGTTGAGTTCATCAAAATTAGTATATAAGGGTCCAACCTAGCCCCAATTTGCCGGAACTAGGTTCGAATTTCCCGGACCTCCTTCTGGCCTACGGAAATTCCTATCTCGGAGACAACCACTATAGGCTCATTGGTCATGTCTAGTCGCTTGGCCATGTACGTTTCGCATCGCTTGCATCGCAGACTAGGTGTGGATGCTTTATGTTGGGGGTGTGAATGGGAAACGTCAGGCATAAGGAGTAAAAATGGTTGGAGTTGCAATGACGTCAGTGACGTCATGGTGAGCTCGCGACGTCATGACGACGTTGACCGCTGTCGATGTCCTCAGAAATGGGTGACTGGCACCTGCAAGTTGCTATCTTCCACCTGCATGTTGCTATCTTGCACGTGCAAGTTACTATCTTGCACCTGCAAGTTACTATCTTGCACGTGCAGGTTAGTTATCTTGCACTTGCAGGTTAGTTATCTTGCGACAGCCACCCTTTCTCAGAAGCCCTGACTCCCCATACTTGCCCCAGTGGCTTACATTCCCATATTTGACAGCCACCCTATCTCAGAAGACCCGGCTACCCATACTTGTCCAGAGGCTTACATTCCCGTATTTGACGCAGTGAACCTACCTCTGCCGCTTGACCAAGAGCGACACAGTCGCCCTTCCCCTTCTTCCAGAAGCCCTTCACGCCACGATTCCCTAACCCTGCCTTCTCGACCGAATACCCTAATCACATCAGAGACCTTTTCGACCTCATTCCACGACCCAGGCCTCCACGACCTGCGCCAGTGAACCAGGAACCCTACACCGAGCGTTCCGATTAAGAGCGGCACAGCCACTCTTCCCCTTCTTCCAGTACCCCTACGTCAACAATCTCGAACTGTCGCCTGACAGGTCTGTCATTGCTGGTGATCACTATAATCCAGATGTAGAAGAATCATTCGAAGAGTCGCTTGGACTAACTCTTTGATTACTAATTTTCTCCTCGATTGCTCATTTCAGTGAGTCATTCGACAATCTTCTTCTGTAGCCCAAGAACATTAGGTTTCACTAGGGAAAAAAATCGGAGAAAGCTGATTTTTTCAGGGAATGTCGAGTACATGTCACTGAACGATTAGACAAAAGTCCCCTAAAATCCCAGTTGAGCTTTTTTTTCTACAGCCTTTTTTTTTTCGAAAACGCGTTTGAAAAAAATCAAAAAAAAATCGCACGAACTTTGTAACCTCGAATTGATCCAACTGTATTTTTTGTTTACGCGTATTTCGAGCTACATAATGTCTAATATACATTTACCTAGAGGAAAATGTGCATTCTGTGACAATTTCTGCGAAAAATTATTGAAAATTCACAAAAAAGTATCGGATTTACGCAAAAAATGACGATTTTCCTAACGGATTTGCCCAAAGGGTCGTAGTACAGAACGGGATGTTAGTTGGACAGACGATAAAAAATCCACCACCATTTGAAGACTTTTATCATTGTTTACAAAATAGACATTATGGAAGACCCCCTCTGCTTCTGACCGAGTTCCCCTTTTGGCATAAAATTCGTCAGCATGAGAACTCAACTATTTTCGGGCTTGGGACCGAACAGACACGTCTGTGTCTGGCAGCATTAGATCAATAAATAATATTTACAGAATGTACAAAAATCAATAAATAATATTTACAGAATGTACAAATCAATCAACATGGATTAAGTTACATTGACTATTATCAACGCTATATACAGAAATGACATGACCTATATACATATTATTCATCGAACTCAGAAATTTCCGACAGGACAGTGTTTCTGTGGTTGTTACAAGAATCCGAACTGCAATTACACGAACCTGAGCAAGAGAGTCCTGCCTTCTTACACCCACACCTTTTTGTACAAGCACTCTTGCAACCACAACTGATCAGATTCAGTAGGTTATCGGGGGCACATGGCTTTGTGGCTGCAGTCGGTATAAGAAGTCCATTGTCTAGCGACCACCCCCAATCCGTCGGAGGAAGCGAAGTGCCAGCCATTGTTGGACCTGGAGATAACAACTGTTGACATGTTGTTGTGCAGCATCGCTGCTTGGTGGGAGTGAGGCTAGGTCGATGGATTTATTCAGTTTAGATTTTGCAACATAACGCTTGTAAGTGACATATCTATATTGGTCGAGAGAGGAAACAGTTTTACTCCCGTATAAGATCAGGAGAAGTTGTTCCCCGGCAGCGGCTACTGCACTTGGTGTACTGTCATCCGCCAAAATTGTGTTGACATAGTGTTGTGAGTCGCTAGTAACATCGGAGAAAATTGTACTGAATACTTTCTTCTTACCAACTCGAAAGAGTGCAGAAGTAGTGTCACAACCACTTACAGAATGTGCTACAAGGAGGTTGCTTCTATGGTCACCCATTTTGGTTGCTATTTCACTAACTGAAACTAGTAAGTTTGGGGTAATGGAATACATCATGTGAATATTACATCCCGGTTGAACTCGAGAGGTAAGAATGACTAACAAGTCTGTGTCTGTTCCCACAACGACAACATTGTTGTCATCTTGAGTGATGTCAAGTGCAGTTTCGGCTATCAGTACATCAGCATCAGCCTCGGCCTGCTTGGACTGAATATTGATAGCAGATAGCTCCTGCATTAGAAGATCGATCAGTTGGGTTTTGTTCTTGGCATTTGCAAGGAAATCGGATTGGGGTGTGGTGGCTGGTAACTCGGGTGAGATATTGATATCAATGGATCATATCTTTAGATCTACGGGCTTGTTCCATGCCCTTTGTCGACATTGTACAAGCATAACCATAAAAAACAACCACGACGTTCGCCCCAAAAAAATGTCTCACTAGATAATTGGAATATGATGTACATATGTCCTTATATGACGACTGTTTAGGCCATACAACTGCCCTCAATAAAAATCCACCATCTACAACAAACAGAGAATGTTCTGGGATTTTAGTTTGCTCGGAACCGTATGTTTTGAGGATCTTACCGAGCGTGCTTTTCTGTGTCTTCCTCATTCCAGCAGAATCAAACAATGCTGGTGGTTTCTGGGCGAGTTCATATTTGAGATACTCTTCCATCTCTGCTTGTGACTGAATAACACATGTGATGCGGTTGAACAGAATTGTGGGGTCAATCACTACCTTACTTCCACGGACTTTGATGCTATTTGCCATCGATGCGAAAGACTTCACAGTGTCAACACGTCGTAGTTTGATGCTGTTGAACGTTTTGCTTACAACATTCGATACGCAACATTCACCAATTTTGCGAACTTGGTCACAGTTCACAGTTTCGTCGGCCACAAGCCCGGTCGCTATAGAGACTAATTGTAGTGGATCTCTATTCTGAAAGGGGGAATGCACTCTGAGCCAGTTCAATAATTTGGTGATATCATTGGCATCAGTCAACTGTGAACTTTGACGGAGATCCCGATGTTGTTCGCCATGACCAGCGTGAACATGAACAAAATTTTCGAGAGCATTACATATCGTAAGGCAAAGAGGTAGTCCATGTACCCATTTCGCAACAGTGCTATCGGTTATTCCCCTGCCATGTGTGAGACCACCAGGGAGCTTGAACATTCTCATTAAACACTGCTCTATGGTCTGATCAGAATATATCCCGTCCCAGAATTTATCTGAGCGCCTTATGGTAAAGTAACCTTTCTCAGTGAACAACTTCAAATCATTGCATTATTTCTGTTAGCTCATTCATCTGCTGCAAATAGAGATGAGAACTTTTTGCGTATGCAAAATGACCACCTGCGTGAAATACTGGAATCATATTGCGAACACAATATGTGTGGAGTTCCCAGTCGCATGTGCGCTCTGCTCTCAAGAACAACTGGAGAAGACCTATATGCTCGTAGTATTGTACCCAAAGCTTTCCTGTGCGTCCTACGGACGCATTCTGGAGCAGTTCGTGTAATTTTGACAGTAGATGGTTGACACTTTCTTGATTGACAGCGTCAGCTGTTGTACAGTCACCTCTGGCAAGTCCACAGAATATTTCATTGACTTCTGTGCAGTCTATGTTATCTAGTGTTCGGCTTTCTTCAAACACAAGTTTTGTAATGGCAATTTGTGTTAGCAAATGGGCACGAACTGCTCTTGAATATGCATGACCACTGATCAAATGATGGATTGACCCACCAGCATAAACAGTCCCCCAAAGTTCATCCAAGCCGCTACCAGCCATGATCGAACCAATTGCCCCTAAATATGACATAATCATATGGAAGCCGCCGAGTCTAACGAAAACTTTTGTCAACTTATCTGACGAAGACACAATCTCCACTGCTTTGATATAAAGTGGTTGGTCAAACGTCACTGGACAAACGTTCAGTCCCTGTTTCTCACATTCTGTTTGCATCTTGAGTGTAGGCGAACACCACATTATGTGATTTCATCGAACATGGAAATTGAAACAATGATGCTATAATACGGTATTTGAATGAGAAAAGTCGATGCCGTTTAAATTTGAGTTTAGGGGGTATGGTTAATATTTCACACGTTTCACCAGTTCATTATGGAATAAATGACTATTGTTATATAGCATTATAAAGCCACTGATTTTCTGCAATTTTTGATATATAGTTTAACTCCCAAAGTAGTCGTAGATTTGATTTAATGGACGTTGTGTACCGTTGTGTGTATGAAAACAATAAAAATTTTTTCGTAATTTTGTACATTTTTGTGAATATTTCACCATTGAGTGTGAGGATTGGTACAAAGTTGGCATTTTCTGTTGGGGATATGTATTCTCAATATAATTCAGCACGATATTTATGATTCTCACCCTACTAAGGCGAATAAGAATGAGAAATATGGAGCTGGGTCGAATTTTTTTAAACATTTTTTTTTTCATCAAAAAAAAACGCTATAACTAAAAAAGCTCAACTCGGATTCGCGGGGACTTTTCACACTTTATCCGCAATGTGTGTCCCGGAAACATATAAAAAATCAGCTTTCTCCGATTTTTTTCCTTACTTTCTCATTTTTATGTCTAATGTGCCTGGACTACTGGGGCAGCTCCCCAGTCACACATCTGTATGAATCGTTCGAGGTGTCAATTTTCAGGGGCTGCTCTATTGGCTCCTTGTTTCGAGCCGACAGAGTAGGACAGAACCGATCAGGGAGAAGAAGGGTAGAAAGCCTGAAAAGGGACATCCCTGTTAAGGGGTATTGAGACCCGGCCCAGCAGGGGCTACCCAACGGCAAGGCCATCTTTAGGGAGACATCAGTTATTTAAAGACCCTACGGACGTCCAGACACTAACCTCTGTGGACACCGACTACGGTCAACGTCGTCATGACGTCGCGAGCTCACCGTGACGTCACCGGCGTCATTGCAACTCTAACCGTTTTTCACTCTTTGTGCCTGACTTTTCCCATTCACACCCCAGCATAAAGCATCCACACACAGCCTGCGATGCAATCGATGCGAAACGTACATATCCTAGACATGGCCAATGAGCCTATAGTGGCTGTCTCAGCGATATAGGAATTTCCGTAGTCCGGGAGGGGGTCCGGCAAGATAATAACTTGCAGGTGCAAGAAAGCTAACCTGCACGTGCAAGATAGTAACTTGCACGTGCAAGATAGTAACTTGCACGTGCAAGATAGCTAACTTGCAGGTGCAAGATAGCCATCCTGTACGTGCAAGATAGCTAACCTGCACGTGCAAGATAGCTAACCTGCACGTGCAAGATAGTAACTTGCAGGTGCAATATAGCTAACCTGCACGTGCAAGATAGTAACTTGCAGGTGCAAGATAGCTAACCTGCAGGTGCAAGATAGTAACTTGCAGGTGCAAGATAGCTAACCTGCACGTGCGAGATAGTAACTTGCACGTGCAAGATAGGTAACCTGCACGTGCAAGATAGAAATAATACTCAACTGGCGCCTCAACGCTTCCGTACAAAATACATGTTGATTGTAAGATAACTATTCTTAATGGCGGATTAAGTAGTTGCTTCTAATTGGCTTGCCATAAAAAGCCAAGTTTTCTTTTGTAACCGCTCATAAGCGAAAACAACAGACATCCCAGAGAGGTGACTTATCTTTTCGTTTATGAACAGTAACAAAATGAAACTTTGCTTTATTGTTCTTTATTTTTTTTTAATTATTTTCTAAAAAAAAGCTAGCTTCTTAATTGGACCTCACTCGCGCGTGTAATAATTTCCAGGGAGATAACTTTATCGGAAGTCGTTTTTCATGACGATAAAAGTTAGGGACGAATAGCTATTGCACGGAATGTTGTTGACTATATCAAAATAGTGATCCTTGAGGAAGAATAGTTCACCCGCCTCCTGTGTGTGGACTATTCGTCCTTGAGGACCACAATTTTGACATCGTCAACTCCAATCAGTGCGATAATTATGACGGAAAATAAAGAGAATTTGGGTTCAACGACACATTCGACAACCAGGTTAACCTTGTATCGGAGAGGTTTACGGGTGGAGGAATCCGGATACCCAGAGAGAACCACAGAGCAACGGCGAGCAACTGTCAGACTTCACAACGTACTAACTCCGCACAAGCAGGGTTAGCATTGGTTGAAGACAAGTGCACCATCGACGTGCAGTGGGCCTTAGTCCACCCCGCCACCGTGCCCCCACGTGGGAAATGGGAGTAAAGTGCCCAGCCCATGCACACAACGCAGGTACCGCTGGAGGGGATCGAACGTGGAACTTCCGGTTTGAAGTTCTATGACGTAACCACACAACGCAGGTACCGCTGGAGGGGATCGAACGTGGAACTTCCGGTTTGAAGTTCTATGACGTAACCACAGAGCCCCCGCGCTCACCGAGAAATTGAATGGAGTTAACCCTTTACCCAACGCCGACGATATCAAAATTTATTATTTTAAATATCATTTTTTAAAATTTTTCCAAAAAATTCAACAACACCATATCATGTGACTCCTCATTGGGACGAGCTCAATGAGCTCGTTCCAATGAGGGGTCACATGATATGGTTTTGTTGAAATATTTTGAAAAATTTATTTTTTTCAACTGCTCAATTTGCATGTTACGCGGGCGGATGCGGGCGATTCGTTAGATAAAGGGTTAAAATCACAACTATCTATGAAGTGATTATTTCATGGCACAAGGCATGCGCAAAATTGAGAAGTTCTTCATTTATATACCAATGCTCAACATGAAAATAACATAAGTTGTTGGTATACCGGCCAAACGAAAATTCATTCAGCTCATTCGGTCTTTGGAGGATTCAACCTTGTGGCGTGCCGGTGTAAAAGGAATGGAAGTCCGTAGGAACGTTAATCCTTCTGGACTATTATTCCGCGGAATTATAGTCCTAGGTCTAACATTTCTAGGAATAGTAGTCCGGCGGACTACTATTCCTAGAAATGTTAGACCTAGGACTATAATTCCGCGGAATAATAGTCCAGAGGGACTAATTTTCCTACGGACTTCCATTCCTGTCACACCGGGCGTACATACGTAACAGATAGGGTGCCTCGGCCTCCTAATCTATTGTACAAATGGGGAGTGTCCGTTCAGTTCTAGTTCGTTCAGTCGGCGACCAGCTAGAAATTTCCCGTCCCATGGGCGGAGCTACCCATCATGGGACGGATCGGCAAGCTAGAAAGGAAATAAAAGTCAACAGATAACACAAAGAACGATAACTCTGATGTGAGTCGACGATCAAAGATTAGTGTTCGAAATATGACTTGCCAACATTGATCAATATGCTGCCAGCGGACGACCTTCGAGTGATTGGAAATATTACCAGTGGTAGGAAATCGGAACCTTCCTACAAATTAGGGATGGGGCTGCAATAATTGTGTACATGGTAGAAGGGCGTAGGACATGGGGGTGGAACACGGGGGAGCGTGCCGCCGACTGCTTTCAGAAGTAGTTGAACAAGAGAGAGAGAGAGAGAGAGAGAGAGAGAGAGAGAGAGAGAGAGAGAGACTATTATGAGTTTCCGTCATTTTAACATTATAGGGAAATAGCAGAAAGGGATGCCCGTAATCTTTATTCTTAAGATGTGATCGAAGATTCCCGCGTATGATTTGTCTCTTCTACGACCTCCAAAGTAGCGAAAAGGGCAGCTTTGGTTTCATATTTACCAAAATTCCCCATCGGCACAATACCGAAACCATGTTTCGGCCTTTGGAGAAATCGTTCAAAATATGAAGTCAAAATATGTTTTTGGTCTTAATGCAGAGGTGCGTTAAAACAAAACATGGTTTTGTGTTTTGCTTTCTACCATGCTACCAAGGCACATGGCCCACCACTAGCATATACCAGTGTGTGAATGACACTCTATGATCCCCAACACACACGAGTTCGAAATGTTTCCTACACCGGAAACATCGGAGGGCAGGTGTGTGTGTGTGTGTGTGTGGGGGGGGGGGGGGGGGGGGGTATCAAAAGGCAAAAGGGACACTCAATTCTGGTATGAGTTAAGGCTGGGAGTTTAAAACATATCAGCAATATTATTGTATCGTGATACTCACTAGTATTGACATTATAAGTTATCTCCGCCATCATGTATGGTATATGGAGATTGAATACATAGATGTCGGTTTTTTAACCCTTTACCTAACCTGAAAAGCAGACGACACTTGCAAAAATAATTCTTGAATAACTAATTTTTTTCATTTTTTGTCTCAAAAACATAGGTTATGACCCCTCGTTGGAACGAGCGCGACGAGCTCGTTCCAACGAGGGGTCATAACCTATGTTTTTGAGACAAAAAATGAAAAAAAATAATGAAAATTAATTGGCGATTTTTGAGAATAACGCTGGCCGGTTTTGGCCGTTACGTTAGGTAAAGGGTTAAACACCGAGCCTCAGGCGAGGTGTTTAAATGAGACATCCAGGTATGAAAACTCCATATACCATACATGTTGGCGGAGATAACGTTTTTGTCCCGTTTGAAACACAATAGAAACATATTGGAAACAAATTTGTGGACGCGTTCTCACGCTCCGCTGTAAATTGGACCAAACGCGTGAATTGCTGTTTTGTTTTTACAAACATAAAAGACAGCAGATAGAGTTACACCCCTTCCCATTGGAAACACGTAAACATATCGGCTATTTTATTATCAGTTTTGCTCTTATTTTATTTCTCTCAAGTTATTTGATTTAATTATTCGACTATTGAATTTATCACAGCAAAATATGTTCGAATTGTCGGAAATCTAATAATATTTATGACCATTTTCAGTTTTTTTGGTTCGATTTTTATATCGAGGCGAGCGGAAGCGAAAAGCTTTCATTTAAACCATATACCCCGATGTTTCACGTGCCCATATACCCTGGATGTTGCACTCTCTGATATACCTTGGATGTTGAGTGCACCCTTTTCCATGGCTATTTGTCCAAGGCATTCTGACCAATTAAAAGGCAGAATTTATCGGGATAACGGGACAACATTTTATAACGATTTAGAAACCTTATCGCCGATTGTACAACTTTGGCACACAAAAAAAATACTCGAGAGTTTTTCTGTTTCAGTCTTTTTCCAGAAATGCACTTCTGGCGAAAAAGGTCACGCACTGCCGCCTTGTCCCAGGACAAGGTGGCAGCCCACCCCCTTTCCCCCGCTTCCGATGCCTAAATCTAGGCCTCTTAATTCTGGAGGAAATATTAACTTAAGCTGGGTACCCTACGAGACCTATATATTGAGATTGCTGTAGAAAGCCACATTCCGAAGTATTTGTTGGTACAAACCTGCACTAGATCTAAATCAGTTGGATTGAAAAACAACCCAAATCATCTAGGTTGAGTGAATATGAACCCATCTGGGAATATGAACCCAACTCGAAAAATTGACATCACAGTGTTGATTTATACCGACAGAGATTATTCTCTTGTGGGGTTAATCCCACAAGGAGCAAATGATCACCACAATGCTGGTTGATTTTTTTCATATAATCCCACAATTTGCCTCCGCTGAGAGCATCACCTTTTTGTATTTTGTGACTCCGATAACCAGCGAACGTTTTCCCACAAAATATTATTACTATTATTTTTTTTCAGTCTTTTAAAGTAAAAGGTTGAGGAACTTTGAGTGGATGGCAATGAACTAACAAGCGTAACAACAAACTCTCGTATTGAAATCTTCCGGCTGTTTCATTCCATCCAAACCCTACTTTACTTTTCACTTCTAAGCTTTATATGAAGTATGACAAACGAAATTAAATTTGCTCGCCACAAAAGTAAATGATTTTGCTATAACGAACGAGAGACCCCCCCCCCCCCCCCCCCCCCCCCCGCCCTCTCTACAGTATTGGTGAACTTTGGGCACATATTTAGAATGTTTCTGCCAAGCTCTTATGGTCGCGACACAAAAAAGGCAAAGATGACTCTCTCCATAGTGGGGATATCATTTTGTTTTTGTTCACTGAACTCAAGTTGAAGGACACGCTCAGCAAATGTCGTTAACACTTTACACTGCAATAAATATTCGCAAATTTGTTTGATTTTGCCAGAGAAAATTTGTTATGAGATAACCAACTGGAAAGAGCTTTATGAGCACTGTTCAACAGTGTATTATACAACACCTTCTGATTGGTCAAAATAAAGTGACTTTTCAAAACCCAGACACAGCTCGAAGATGACACACACAGGAAAAGTTTTTGAATATGTAAAAAAATAAACACCAATTTCCGCCCCCCAAAAATAGGGTTGGGTCCTAATTGGAACAAGCTCAACGAGCTCGTCCCAACGAGGACTCATAAGCTATGTTCCAATGAGGGGTTCACTGCCTATACTTTGGGGCCAACAATTGAAATACATCATAAACTTTTTGAATGACAATATCGCTGGTGGAATATCGCCATTACTTTCGTTGAATGGTTTCTTCATCGACTGATGATTTGGTCTGATTTCACTGACACTGTCATCAACATTGTTAACATGCATTTTTGGCTGCCACTCATTTAGGAGCCAAATTTTCGTTTATTTTAAATTTTAAAGCAATACCAACGTAAAAAAAAAAAAAATAAATACTTTATCACGATCACACTATCGTCGAAACTACGTCTTCGCTGTGGCACTAATAGCCGGCGACTCAAGGAGCCCCGTGTGCAGAACACTAGCTGAGGTCGGGTGCGGGTAGTGGGTACAGAACCCACCAGATCAAATGGTTCCACCCATTGTGATAAAATAGATCCGAAAGTTGCATCGTCATTGTCTAGGGGCTTCAGGAAAATCAAATCTTGTATACTAAAGGATTTCGCATGGTTTCCCTTTTTCTCCCAAAATTATAGCGAAATTCTTTGTTCGCTGAACGACTATTGATGAAGATGACGGGGAGGTGTGGTGGGGCTGGAGTTAAGTGTTAAAGATAAAAAATACATACTACCAAATAAGTTTAACCTCATCACAATAATCACCCCTTACGAATTAAACTGTATTTTATTTGTTCCATTATCTTTCGTTATTTTTCACCCATAAAAGTGCACTAATTCCGACTCAGTCTACGGTAATATAACAAACTTCGTCAGTTCTTCCCCATCCTGAAGTTCAGGCCGCAGTCACTAATTTATCTTGAGAGACGAAACCCCTCATTTAGCGCCACAAAACCAACCATACTTGGTCAGTTTAGGATACCACTCGCTGTACATATGTATCCGTTTTCTTCGAAAGAGAGGCTTTTTGGTTTGTTTGGATTTTTTAATGTTTTTTCTCGCATTCGTCAATTTTCTTGATAAACTATTGCATATCAAGCTGGAA